>OV121087.1:52003574-52042721 GCA_921293015.1 Phorcus lineatus
GACGCTTCAAAGTGCGATTACGCAAAAATGAATGAAAATCGACCAAATTTTTTGCTTTGAGTGGGCTCACAAGTTGTTCGGGAAGGTCTAGGGAGCATGTACATAGGTCGCACGCCTATATTTTACGATTTTGATTTTTCCCGGCGCGAGGGTTAAGCGACGCTTCAAAGTGCGATTACGCAAAAATGAATGAAAATCGACCAAATTTTTTGCTTTGAGTGGGCTCACAAGTTGTTCGGGAAGGTCTAGGGAGCATGTACATAGGTCGCACGCCTATATTTTACGATTTTGATTTTTCCCGGCGCGAGGGTTAAGCGACGCTTCAAAGTGCGATTACGCAAAAATGAATGAAAATCGACCAAATTTTTTGCTTTGAGTGGGCTCACAAGTTGTTCGGGAAGGTCTAGGGAGCATGTACATAGGTCGCACGCCTATATTTTACGATTTTGATTTTTCCCGGCGCGAGGGTTAAGCGACGCTTCAAAGTGCGATTACGCAAAAATGAATGAAAATCGACCAATTTTTTGCTTTGAGTGGGCTCACAAGTTGTTCGGGAAGGTCTAGGGAGCATGTACATAGGTCGCACGCCTATATTTTACGATTTTGATTTTTCCCGGCGCGAGGGTTAAGCGACGCATCAAAGTGCGATTACGCAAAAATGAATGAAAATCGACCAAATTTTTTGCTTTGAGTGGGCTCACAAGTTGTTCGGGAAGGTCTAGGGAGCATGTACATAGGTCGCACGCCTATATTTTACGATTTTGATTTTTCCCGGCGCGAGGGTTAAGCGACGCTTCAAAGTGCGATTACGCAAAAATGAATGAAATCGACCAAATTTTTTGCTTTGAGTGGGCTCACAAGTTGTTCGGGAAGGTCTAGGGAGCATGTACATAGGTCGCACGCCTATATTTTACGATTTTGATTTTTCCCGGCGCGAGGGTTAAGCGACGCTTCAAAGTGCGATTACGCAAAAATGAATGAAAATCGACCAAATTTTTTGCTTTGAGTGGGCTCACAAGTTGTTCGGGAAGGTCTAGGGAGCATGTACATAGGTCGCAACGCCTATATTTTACGATTTTGATTTTTCCCGGCGCGAGGGTTAAGCGACGCTTCAAAGTGCGATTACGCAAAAATGAATGAAAATCGACCAAATTTTTTGCTTTGAGTGGGCTCACAAGTTGTTCGGGAAGGTCTAGGGAGCATGTACATAGGTCGCACGCCTATATTTTACGATTTTGATTTTTCCCGGCGCGAGGGTTAAGCGACGCTTCAAAGTGCGATTACGCAAAAATGAATGAAAATCGACCAAATTTTTTGCTTTGAGTGGGCTCACAAGTTGTTCGGAAGGTCTAGGGAGCATGTACATAGGTCGCACGCCTATATTTTACGATTTTGATTTTTCCCGGCGCGAGGGTTAAGCGACGCTTCAAAGTGCGATTACGCAAAAATGAATGAAAATCGACCAAATTTTTTGCTTTGAGTGGGCTCACAAGTTGTTCGGGAAGGTCTAGGGAGCATGTACATAGGTCGCACCGCCTATATTTTACGATTTTGATTTTTCCCGGCGCGAGGGTTAAGCGACGCTTCAAAGTGCGATTACGCAAAAATGAATGAAAATCGACCAAATTTTTTGCTTTGAGTGGGCTCACAAGTTGTTCGGGAAGGTCTAGGGAGCATGTACATAGGTCGCACGCCTATATTTTACGATTTTGATTTTTTCCCGGCGCGAGGGTTAAGCGACGCTTCAAAGTGCGATTACGCAAAAATGAATGAAAATCGACCAAATTTTTTGCTTTGAGTGGGCTCACAAGTTGTTCGGGAAGGTCTAGGGAGCATGTACATAGGTCGCACGCCTATATTTTACGATTTTGATTTTTCCCGGCGCGAGGGTTAAGCGACGCTTCAAAGTGCGATTACGCAAAAATGAATGAAAATCGACCAAATTTTTTGCTTTGAGTGGGCTCACAAGTTGTTCGGGAAGGTCTAGGGAGCATGTACATAGGTCGCACGCCTATATTTTACGATTTTGATTTTTCCCGGCGCGAGGGTTAAGCGACGCTTCAAAGTGCGATTACGCAAAAATGAATGAAAATCGACCAAATTTTTTGCTTTGAGTGGGCTCACAAGTTGTTCGGGAAGGTCTAGGGAGCATGTACATAGGTCGCACGCCTATATTTTACGATTTTGATTTTTCCCGGCGCGAGGGTTAAGCGACGCTTCAAAGTGCGATTACGCAAAAATGAATGAAAATCGACCAAATTTTTTGCTTTGAGTGGGCTCACAAGTTGTTCGGGAAGGTCTAGGGAGCATGTACATAGGTCGCACGCCTATATTTTACGATTTTGATTTTTCCCGGCGCGAGGGTTAAGCGACGCTTCAAAGTGCGATTACGCAAAAATGAATGAAAATCGACCAAATTTTTTGCTTTGAGTGGGCTCACAAGTTGTTCGGGAAGGTCTAGGGAGCATGTACATAGGTCGCACGCCTATATTTTACGATTTTGATTTTTCCCGGCGCGAGGGTTAAGCGACGCTTCAAAGTGCGATTACGCAAAAATGAATGAAAATCGACCAAATTTTTTGCTTTGAGTGGGCTCACAAGTTGTTCGGGAAGGTCTAGGGAGCATGTACATAGGTCGCACGCCTATATTTTACGATTTTGATTTTTCCCGGCGCGAGGGTTAAGCGACGCTTCAAAGTGCGATTACGCAAAAATGAATGAAAATCGACCAAATTTTTTGCTTTGAGTGGGCTCACAAGTTGTTCGGGAAGGTCTAGGGAGCATGTACATAGGTCGCACGCCTATATTTTACGATTTTGATTTTTCCCGGCGCGAGGGTTAAGCGACGCTTCAAAGTGCGATTACGCAAAAATGAATGAAAATCGACCAAATTTTTTGCTTTGAGTGGGCTCACAAGTTGTTCGGGAAGGTCTAGGGAGCATGTACATAGGTCGCACGCCTATATTTTACGATTTTGATTTTTCCCGGCGCGAGGGTTAAGCGACGCTTCAAAGTGCGATTACGCAAAAATGAATGAAAATCGACCAAATTTTTTGCTTTGAGTGGGCTCACAAGTTGTTCGGGAAGGTCTAGGGAGCATGTACATAGGTCGCACGCCTATATTTTACGATTTTGATTTTTCCCGGCGCGAGGGTTAAGCGACGCTTCAAAGTGCGATTACGCAAAAATGAATGAAAATCGACCAAATTTTTTGCTTTGAGTGGGCTCACAAGTTGTTCGGGAAGGTCTAGGGAGCATGTACATAGGTCGCACGCCTATATTTTACGTTTTTGATTTTTCCCGGCGCGAGGGTTAAGCGACGCTTCAAAGTGCGATTACGCAAAAATGAATGAAAATCGACCAAATTTTTTGCTTTGAGTGGGCTCACAAGTTGTTCGGGAAGGTCTAGGGAGCATGTACATAGGTCGCACGCCTATATTTTACGATTTTGATTTTTCCCGGCGCGAGGGTTAAGCGACGCTTCAAAGTGCGATTACGCAAAAATGAATGAAAATCGACCAAATTTTTTGCTTTGAGTGGGCTCACAAGTTGTTCGGGAAGGTCTAGGGAGCATGTACATAGGTCGCACGCCTATATTTTACGATTTTGATTTTTCCCGGCGCGAGGGTTAAGCGACGCTTCAAAGTGCGATTACGCAAAAATGAATGAAAATCGACCAAATTTTTTGCTTTGAGTGGGCTCACAAGTTGTTCGGGAAGGTCTAGGGAGCATGTACATAGGTCGCACGCCTATATTTTACGATTTTGATTTTTCCCGGCGCGAGGGTTAAGCGACGCTTCAAAGTGCGATTACGCAAAAATGAATGAAAATCGACCAAATTTTTTGCTTTGAGTGGGCTCACAAGTTGTTCGGGAAGGTCTAGGGAGCATGTACATAGGTCGCACGCCTATATTTTACGATTTTGATTTTTCCCGGCGCGAGGGTTAAGCGACGCTTCAAAGTGCGATTACGCAAAAATGAATGAAAATCGACCAAATTTTTTGCTTTGAGTGGGCTCACAAGTTGTTCGGGAAGGTCTAGGGAGCATGTACATAGGTCGCACGCCTATATTTTACGATTTTGATTTTTCCCGGCGCGAGGGTTAAGCGACGCTTCAAAGTGCGATTACGCAAAAATGAATGAAAATCGACCAAATTTTTTGCTTTGAGTGGGCTCACAAGTTGTTCGGGAAGGTCTAGGGAGCATGTACATAGGTCGCACGCCTATATTTTACGATTTTGATTTTTCCCGGCGCGAGGGTTAAGCGACGCTTCAAAGTGCGATTACGCAAAAATGAATGAAAATCGACCAAATTTTTTGCTTTGAGTGGGCTCACAAGTTGTTCGGGAAGGTCTAGGGAGCATGTACATAGGTCGCACGCCTATATTTTACGATTTTGATTTTTCCCGGCGCGAGGGTTAAGCGACGCTTCAAAGTGCGATTACGCAAAAATGAATGAAAATCGACCAAATTTTTTGCTTTGAGTGGGCTCACAAGTTGTTCGGGAAGGTCTAGGGAGCATGTACATAGGTCGCACGCCTATATTTTACGATTTTGATTTTTCCCGGCGCGAGGGTTAAGCGACGCTTCAAAGTGCGATTACGCAAAAATGAATGAAAATCGACCAAATTTTTTGCTTTGAGTGGGCTCACAAGTTGTTCGGGAAGGTCTAGGGAGCATGTACATAGGTCGCACGCCTATATTTTACGATTTTGATTTTTCCCGGCGCGAGGGTTAAGCGACGCTTCAAAGTGCGATTACGCAAAAATGAATGAAAATCGACCAAATTTTTTGCTTTGAGTGGGCTCACAAGTTGTTCGGGAAGGTCTAGGGAGCATGTACATAGGTCGCACGCCTATATTTTACGATTTTGATTTTTCCCGGCGCGAGGGTTAAGCGACGCTTCAAAGTGCGATTACGCAAAAATGAATGAAAATCGACCAAATTTTTTGCTTTGAGTGGGCTCACAAGTTGTTCGGGAAGGTCTAGGGAGCATGTACATAGGTCGCACGCCTATATTTTACGATTTTGATTTTTCCCGGCGCGAGGGTTAAGCGACGCTTCAAAGTGCGATTACGCAAAAATGAATGAAAATCGACCAAATTTTTTGCTTTGAGTGGGCTCACAAGTTGTTCGGGAAGGTCTAGGGAGCATGTACATAGGTCGCACGCCTATATTTTACGATTTTGATTTTTCCCGGCGCGAGGGTTAAGCGACGCTTCAAAGTGCGATTACGCAAAAATGAATGAAAATCGACCAAATTTTTTGCTTTGAGTGGGCTCACAAGTTGTTCGGGAAGGTCTAGGGAGCATGTACATAGGTCGCACGCCTATATTTTACGATTTTGATTTTTCCCGGCGCGAGGGTTAAGCGACGCTTCAAAGTGCGATTACGCAAAAATGAATGAAAATCGACCAAATTTTTTGCTTTGAGTGGGCTCACAAGTTGTTCGGGAAGGTCTAGGGAGCATGTACATAGGTCGCACGCCTATATTTTACGATTTTGATTTTTCCCGGCGCGAGGGTTAAGCGACGCTTCAAAGTGCGATTACGCAAAAATGAATGAAAATCGACCAAATTTTTTGCTTTGAGTGGGCTCACAAGTTGTTCGGGAAGGTCTAGGGAGCATGTACATAGGTCGCACGCCTATATTTTACGATTTTGATTTTTCCCGGCGCGAGGGTTAAGCGACGCTTCAAAGTGCGATTACGCAAAAATGAATGAAAATCGACCAAATTTTTTGCTTTGAGTGGGCTCACAAGTTGTTCGGGAAGGTCTAGGGAGCATGTACATAGGTCGCACGCCTATATTTTACGATTTTGATTTTTCCCGGCGCGAGGGTTAAGCGACGCTTCAAAGTGCGATTACGCAAAAATGAATGAAAATCGACCAAATTTTTTGCTTTGAGTGGGCTCACAAGTTGTTCGGGAAGGTCTAGGGAGCATGTACATAGGTCGCACGCCTATATTTTACGATTTTGATTTTTCCCGGCGCGAGGGTTAAGCGACGCTTCAAAGTGCGATTACGCAAAAATGAATGAAAATCGACCAAATTTTTTGCTTTGAGTGGGCTCACAAGTTGTTCGGGAAGGTCTAGGGAGCATGTACATAGGTCGCACGCCTATATTTTACGATTTTGATTTTTCCCGGCGCGAGGGTTAAGCGACGCTTCAAAGTGCGATTACGCAAAAATGAATGAAAATCGACCAAATTTTTTGCTTTGAGTGGGCTCACAAGTTGTTCGGGAAGGTCTAGGGAGCATGTACATAGGTCGCACGCCTATATTTTACGATTTTGATTTTTCCCGGCGCGAGGGTTAAGCGACGCTTCAAAGTGCGATTACGCAAAAATGAATGAAAATCGACCAAATTTTTTGCTTTGAGTGGGCTCACAAGTTGTTCGGGAAGGTCTAGGGAGCATGTACATAGGTCGCACGCCTATATTTTACGATTTTGATTTTTCCCGGCGCGAGGGTTAAGCGACGCTTCAAAGTGCGATTACGCAAAAATGAATGAAAATCGACCAAATTTTTTGCTTTGAGTGGGCTCACAAGTTGTTCGGGAAGGTCTAGGGAGCATGTACATAGGTCGCACGCCTATATTTTACGATTTTGATTTTTCCCGGCGCGAGGGTTAAGCGACGCTTCAAAGTGCGATTACGCAAAAATGAATGAAAATCGACCAAATTTTTTGCTTTGAGTGGGCTCACAAGTTGTTCGGGAAGGTCTAGGGAGCATGTACATAGGTCGCACGCCTATATTTTACGATTTTGATTTTTCCCGGCGCGAGGGTTAAGCGACGCTTCAAAGTGCGATTACGCAAAAATGAATGAAAATCGACCAAATTTTTTGCTTTGAGTGGGCTCACAAGTTGTTCGGGAAGGTCTAGGGAGCATGTACATAGGTCGCACGCCTATATTTTACGATTTTGATTTTTCCCGGCGCGAGGGTTAAGCGACGCTTCAAAGTGCGATTACGCAAAAATGAATGAAAATCGACCAAATTTTTTGCTTTGAGTGGGCTCACAAGTTGTTCGGGAAGGTCTAGGGAGCATGTACATAGGTCGCACGCCTATATTTTACGATTTTGATTTTTCCCGGCGCGAGGGTTAAGCGACGCTTCAAAGTGCGATTACGCAAAAATGAATGAAAATCGACCAAATTTTTTGCTTTGAGTGGGCTCACAAGTTGTTCGGGAAGGTCTAGGGAGCATGTACATAGGTCGCACGCCTATATTTTACGATTTTGATTTTTCCCGGCGCGAGGGTTAAGCGACGCTTCAAAGTGCGATTACGCAAAAATGAATGAAAATCGACCAAATTTTTTGCTTTGAGTGGGCTCACAAGTTGTTCGGGAAGGTCTAGGGAGCATGTACATAGGTCGCACGCCTATATTTTACGATTTTGATTTTTCCCGGCGCGAGGGTTAAGCGACGCTTCAAAGTGCGATTACGCAAAAATGAATGAAAATCGACCAAATTTTTTGCTTTGAGTGGGCTCACAAGTTGTTCGGGAAGGTCTAGGGAGCATGTACATAGGTCGCACGCCTATATTTTACGATTTTGATTTTTCCCGGCGCGAGGGTTAAGCGACGCTTCAAAGTGCGATTACGCAAAAATGAATGAAAATCGACCAAATTTTTTGCTTTGAGTGGGCTCACAAGTTGTTCGGGAAGGTCTAGGGAGCATGTACATAGGTCGCACGCCTATATTTTACGATTTTGATTTTTCCCGGCGCGAGGGTTAAGCGACGCTTCAAAGTGCGATTACGCAAAAATGAATGAAAATCGACCAAATTTTTTGCTTTGAGTGGGCTCACAAGTTGTTCGGGAAGGTCTAGGGAGCATGTACATAGGTCGCACGCCTATATTTTACGATTTTGATTTTTCCCGGCGCGAGGGTTAAGCGACGCTTCAAAGTGCGATTACGCAAAAATGAATGAAAATCGACCAAATTTTTTGCTTTGAGTGGGCTCACAAGTTGTTCGGGAAGGTCTAGGGAGCATGTACATAGGTCGCACGCCTATATTTTACGATTTTGATTTTTCCCGGCGCGAGGGTTAAGCGACGCTTCAAAGTGCGATTACGCAAAAATGAATGAAAATCGACCAAATTTTTTGCTTTGAGTGGGCTCACAAGTTGTTCGGGAAGGTCTAGGGAGCATGTACATAGGTCGCACGCCTATATTTTACGATTTTGATTTTTCCCGGCGCGAGGGTTAAGCGACGCTTCAAAGTGCGATTACGCAAAAATGAATGAAAATCGACCAAATTTTTTGCTTTGAGTGGGCTCACAAGTTGTTCGGGAAGGTCTAGGGAGCATGTACATAGGTCGCACGCCTATATTTTACGATTTTGATTTTTCCCGGCGCGAGGGTTAAGCGACGCTTCAAAGTGCGATTACGCAAAAATGAATGAAAATCGACCAAATTTTTTGCTTTGAGTGGGCTCACAAGTTGTTCGGGAAGGTCTAGGGAGCATGTACATAGGTCGCACGCCTATATTTTACGATTTTGATTTTTCCCGGCGCGAGGGTTAAGCGACGCTTCAAAGTGCGATTACGCAAAAATGAATGAAAATCGACCAAATTTTTTGCTTTGAGTGGGCTCACAAGTTGTTCGGGAAGGTCTAGGGAGCATGTACATAGGTCGCACGCCTATATTTTACGATTTTGATTTTTCCCGGCGCGAGGGTTAAGCGACGCTTCAAAGTGCGATTACGCAAAAATGAATGAAAATCGACCAAATTTTTTGCTTTGAGTGGGCTCACAAGTTGTTCGGGAAGGTCTAGGGAGCATGTACATAGGTCGCACGCCTATATTTTACGATTTTGATTTTTCCCGGCGCGAGGGTTAAGCGACGCTTCAAAGTGCGATTACGCAAAAATGAATGAAAATCGACCAAATTTTTTGCTTTGAGTGGGCTCACAAGTTGTTCGGGAAGGTCTAGGGAGCATGTACATAGGTCGCACGCCTATATTTTACGATTTTGATTTTTCCCGGCGCGAGGGTTAAGCGACGCTTCAAAGTGCGATTACGCAAAAATGAATGAAAATCGACCAAATTTTTTGCTTTGAGTGGGCTCACAAGTTGTTCGGGAAGGTCTAGGGAGCATGTACATAGGTCGCACGCCTATATTTTACGATTTTGATTTTTCCCGGCGCGAGGGTTAAGCGACGCTTCAAAGTGCGATTACGCAAAAATGAATGAAAATCGACCAAATTTTTTGCTTTGAGTGGGCTCACAAGTTGTTCGGGAAGGTCTAGGGAGCATGTACATAGGTCGCACGCCTATATTTTACGATTTTGATTTTTCCCGGCGCGAGGGTTAAGCGACGCTTCAAAGTGCGATTACGCAAAAATGAATGAAAATCGACCAAATTTTTTGCTTTGAGTGGGCTCACAAGTTGTTCGGGAAGGTCTAGGGAGCATGTACATAGGTCGCACGCCTATATTTTACGATTTTGATTTTTCCCGGCGCGAGGGTTAAGCGACGCTTCAAAGTGCGATTACGCAAAAATGAATGAAAATCGACCAAATTTTTTGCTTTGAGTGGGCTCACAAGTTGTTCGGGAAGGTCTAGGGAGCATGTACATAGGTCGCACGCCTATATTTTACGATTTTGATTTTTCCCGGCGCGAGGGTTAAGCGACGCTTCAAAGTGCGATTACGCAAAAATGAATGAAAATCGACCAAATTTTTTGCTTTGAGTGGGCTCACAAGTTGTTCGGGAAGGTCTAGGGAGCATGTACATAGGTCGCACGCCTATATTTTACGATTTTGATTTTTCCCGGCGCGAGGGTTAAGCGACGCTTCAAAGTGCGATTACGCAAAAATGAATGAAAATCGACCAAATTTTTTGCTTTGAGTGGGCTCACAAGTTGTTCGGGAAGGTCTAGGGAGCATGTACATAGGTCGCACGCCTATATTTTACGATTTTGATTTTTCCCGGCGCGAGGGTTAAGCGACGCTTCAAAGTGCGATTACGCAAAAATGAATGAAAATCGACCAAATTTTTTGCTTTGAGTGGGCTCACAAGTTGTTCGGGAAGGTCTAGGGAGCATGTACATAGGTCGCACGCCTATATTTTACGATTTTGATTTTTCCCGGCGCGAGGGTTAAGCGACGCTTCAAAGTGCGATTACGCAAAAATGAATGAAAATCGACCAAATTTTTTGCTTTGAGTGGGCTCACAAGTTGTTCGGGAAGGTCTAGGGAGCATGTACATAGGTCGCACGCCTATATTTTACGATTTTGATTTTTCCCGGCGCGAGGGTTAAGCGACGCTTCAAAGTGCGATTACGCAAAAATGAATGAAAATCGACCAAATTTTTTGCTTTGAGTGGGCTCACAAGTTGTTCGGGAAGGTCTAGGGAGCATGTACATAGGTCGCACGCCTATATTTTACGATTTTGATTTTTCCCGGCGCGAGGGTTAAGCGACGCTTCAAAGTGCGATTACGCAAAAATGAATGAAAATCGACCAAATTTTTTGCTTTGAGTGGGCTCACAAGTTGTTCGGGAAGGTCTAGGGAGCATGTACATAGGTCGCACGCCTATATTTTACGATTTTGATTTTTCCCGGCGCGAGGGTTAAGCGACGCTTCAAAGTGCGATTACGCAAAAATGAATGAAAATCGACCAAATTTTTTGCTTTGAGTGGGCTCACAAGTTGTTCGGGAAGGTCTAGGGAGCATGTACATAGGTCGCACGCCTATATTTTACGATTTTGATTTTTCCCGGCGCGAGGGTTAAGCGACGCTTCAAAGTGCGATTACGCAAAAATGAATGAAAATCGACCAAATTTTTTGCTTTGAGTGGGCTCACAAGTTGTTCGGGAAGGTCTAGGGAGCATGTACATAGGTCGCACGCCTATATTTTACGATTTTGATTTTTCCCGGCGCGAGGGTTAAGCGACGCTTCAAAGTGCGATTACGCAAAAATGAATGAAAATCGACCAAATTTTTTGCTTTGAGTGGGCTCACAAGTTGTTCGGGAAGGTCTAGGGAGCATGTACATAGGTCGCACGCCTATATTTTACGATTTTGATTTTTCCCGGCGCGAGGGTTAAGCGACGCTTCAAAGTGCGATTACGCAAAAATGAATGAAAATCGACCAAATTTTTTGCTTTGAGTGGGCTCACAAGTTGTTCGGGAAGGTCTAGGGAGCATGTACATAGGTCGCACGCCTATATTTTACGATTTTGATTTTTCCCGGCGCGAGGGTTAAGCGACGCTTCAAAGTGCGATTACGCAAAAATGAATGAAAATCGACCAAATTTTTTGCTTTGAGTGGGCTCACAAGTTGTTCGGGAAGGTCTAGGGAGCATGTACATAGGTCGCACGCCTATATTTTACGATTTTGATTTTTCCCGGCGCGAGGGTTAAGCGACGCTTCAAAGTGCGATTACGCAAAAATGAATGAAAATCGACCAAATTTTTTGCTTTGAGTGGGCTCACAAGTTGTTCGGGAAGGTCTAGGGAGCATGTACATAGGTCGCACGCCTATATTTTACGATTTTGATTTTTCCCGGCGCGAGGGTTAAGCGACGCTTCAAAGTGCGATTACGCAAAAATGAATGAAAATCGACCAAATTTTTTGCTTTGAGTGGGCTCACAAGTTGTTCGGGAAGGTCTAGGGAGCATGTACATAGGTCGCACGCCTATATTTTACGATTTTGATTTTTCCCGGCGCGAGGGTTAAGCGACGCTTCAAAGTGCGATTACGCAAAAATGAATGAAAATCGACCAAATTTTTTGCTTTGAGTGGGCTCACAAGTTGTTCGGGAAGGTCTAGGGAGCATGTACATAGGTCGCACGCCTATATTTTACGATTTTGATTTTTCCCGGCGCGAGGGTTAAGCGACGCTTCAAAGTGCGATTACGCAAAAATGAATGAAAATCGACCAAATTTTTTGCTTTGAGTGGGCTCACAAGTTGTTCGGGAAGGTCTAGGGAGCATGTACATAGGTCGCACGCCTATATTTTACGATTTTGATTTTTCCCGGCGCGAGGGTTAAGCGACGCTTCAAAGTGCGATTACGCAAAAATGAATGAAAATCGACCAAATTTTTTGCTTTGAGTGGGCTCACAAGTTGTTCGGGAAGGTCTAGGGAGCATGTACATAGGTCGCACGCCTATATTTTACGATTTTGATTTTTCCCGGCGCGAGGGTTAAGCGACGCTTCAAAGTGCGATTACGCAAAAATGAATGAAAATCGACCAAATTTTTTGCTTTGAGTGGGCTCACAAGTTGTTCGGGAAGGTCTAGGGAGCATGTACATAGGTCGCACGCCTATATTTTACGATTTTGATTTTTCCCGGCGCGAGGGTTAAGCGACGCTTCAAAGTGCGATTACGCAAAAATGAATGAAAATCGACCAAATTTTTTGCTTTGAGTGGGCTCACAAGTTGTTCGGGAAGGTCTAGGGAGCATGTACATAGGTCGCACGCCTATATTTTACGATTTTGATTTTTCCCGGCGCGAGGGTTAAGCGACGCTTCAAAGTGCGATTACGCAAAAATGAATGAAAATCGACCAAATTTTTTGCTTTGAGTGGGCTCACAAGTTGTTCGGGAAGGTCTAGGGAGCATGTACATAGGTCGCACGCCTATATTTTACGATTTTGATTTTTCCCGGCGCGAGGGTTAAGCGACGCTTCAAAGTGCGATTACGCAAAAATGAATGAAAATCGACCAAATTTTTTGCTTTGAGTGGGCTCACAAGTTGTTCGGGAAGGTCTAGGGAGCATGTACATAGGTCGCACGCCTATATTTTACGATTTTGATTTTTCCCGGCGCGAGGGTTAAGCGACGCTTCAAAGTGCGATTACGCAAAAATGAATGAAAATCGACCAAATTTTTTGCTTTGAGTGGGCTCACAAGTTGTTCGGGAAGGTCTAGGGAGCATGTACATAGGTCGCACGCCTATATTTTACGATTTTGATTTTTCCCGGCGCGAGGGTTAAGCGACGCTTCAAAGTGCGATTACGCAAAAATGAATGAAAATCGACCAAATTTTTTGCTTTGAGTGGGCTCACAAGTTGTTCGGGAAGGTCTAGGGAGCATGTACATAGGTCGCACGCCTATATTTTACGATTTTGATTTTTCCCGGCGCGAGGGTTAAGCGACGCTTCAAAGTGCGATTACGCAAAAATGAATGAAAATCGACCAAATATTTTTGCTTTGAGTGGGCTCACAAGTTGTTCGGGAAGGTCTAGGGAGCATGTACATAGGTCGCACGCCTATATTTTACGATTTTGATTTTTCCCGGCGCGAGGGTTAAGCGACGCTTCAAAGTGCGATTACGCAAAAATGAATGAAAATCGACCAAATTTTTTGCTTTGAGTGGGCTCACAAGTTGTTCGGGAAGGTCTAGGGAGCATGTACATAGGTCGCACGCCTATATTTTACGATTTTGATTTTTCCCGGCGCGAGGGTTAAGCGACGCTTCAAAGTGCGATTACGCAAAAATGAATGAAAATCGACCAAATTTTTTGCTTTGAGTGGGCTCACAAGTTGTTCGGGAAGGTCTAGGGAGCATGTACATAGGTCGCACGCCTATATTTTACGATTTTGATTTTTCCCGGCGCGAGGGTTAAGCGACGCTTCAAAGTGCGATTACGCAAAAATGAATGAAAATCGACCAAATTTTTTGCTTTGAGTGGGCTCACAAGTTGTTCGGGAAGGTCTAGGGAGCATGTACATAGGTCGCACGCCTATATTTTACGATTTTGATTTTTCCCGGCGCGAGGGTTAAGCGACGCTTCAAAGTGCGATTACGCAAAAATGAATGAAAATCGACCAAATTTTTTGCTTTGAGTGGGCTCACATGTTGTTCTGGAAGGTCTAGGGAGCATGTACATAGGTCGCACGCCTATATTTTACGATTTTGATTTGTCCCGGCGCGAGGGTTAAGCGACGCTTCAAAGTGCGATTACGCAAAAATGAATGAAAATCGACCAAATTTTTTGCTTTGAGTGGGCTCACAAGTTGTTCGGGAAGGTCTAGGGAGCATGTACATAGGTCGCACGCCTATATTTTACGATTTTGATTTTTCCCGGCGCGAGGGTTAAGCGACGCTTCAAAGTGCGATTACGCAAAAATGAATGAAAATCGACCAAATTTTTTGCTTTGAGTGGGCTCACAAGTTGTTCGGGAAGGTCTAGGGAGCATGTACATAGGTCGCACGCCTATATTTTACGATTTTGATTTTTCCCGGCGCGAGGGTTAAGCGACGCTTCAAAGTGCGATTACGCAAAAATGAATGAAAATCGACCAAATTTTTTGCTTTGAGTGGGCTCACAAGTTGTTCGGGAAGGTCTAGGGAGCATGTACATAGGTCGCACGCCTATATTTTACGATTTTGATTTTTCCCGGCGCGAGGGTTAAGCGACGCTTCAAAGTGCGATTACGCAAAAATGAATGAAAATCGACCAAATTTTTTGCTTTGAGTGGGCTCACAAGTTGTTCGGGAAGGTCTAGGGAGCATGTACATAGGTCGCACGCCTATATTTTACGATTTTGATTTTTCCCGGCGCGAGGGTTAAGCGACGCTTCAAAGTGCGATTACGCAAAAATGAATGAAAATCGACCAAATTTTTTGCTTTGAGTGGGCTCACAAGTTGTTCGGGAAGGTCTAGGGAGCATGTACATAGGTCGCACGCCTATATTTTACGATTTTGATTTTTCCCGGCGCGAGGGTTAAGCGACGCTTCAAAGTGCGATTACGCAAAAATGAATGAAAATCGACCAAATTTTTTGCTTTGAGTGGGCTCACAAGTTGTTCGGGAAGGTCTAGGGAGCATGTACATAGGTCGCACGCCTATATTTTACGATTTTGATTTTTCCCGGCGCGAGGGTTAAGCGACGCTTCAAAGTGCGATTACGCAAAAATGAATGAAAATCGACCAAATTTTTTGCTTTGAGTGGGCTCACAAGTTGTTCGGGAAGGTCTAGGGAGCATGTACATAGGTCGCACGCCTATATTTTACGATTTTGATTTTTCCCGGCGCGAGGGTTAAGCGACGCTTCAAAGTGCGATTACGCAAAAATGAATGAAAATCGACCAAATTTTTTGCTTTGAGTGGGCTCACAAGTTGTTCGGGAAGGTCTAGGGAGCATGTACATAGGTCGCACGCCTATATTTTACGATTTTGATTTTTCCCGGCGCGAGGGTTAAGCGACGCTTCAAAGTGCGATTACGCAAAAATGAATGAAAATCGACCAAATTTTTTGCTTTGAGTGGGCTCACAAGTTGTTCGGGAAGGTCTAGGGAGCATGTACATAGGTCGCACGCCTATATTTTACGATTTTGATTTTTCCCGGCGCGAGGGTTAAGCGACGCTTCAAAGTGCGATTACGCAAAAATGAATGAAAATCGACCAAATTTTTTGCTTTGAGTGGGCTCACAAGTTGTTCGGGAAGGTCTAGGGAGCATGTACATAGGTCGCACGCCTATATTTTACGATTTTGATTTTTCCCGGCGCGAGGGTTAAGCGACGCTTCAAAGTGCGATTACGCAAAAATGAATGAAAATCGACCAAATTTTTTGCTTTGAGTGGGCTCACAAGTTGTTCGGGAAGGTCTAGGGAGCATGTACATAGGTCGCACGCCTATATTTTACGATTTTGATTTTTCCCGGCGCGAGGGTTAAGCGACGCTTCAAAGTGCGATTACGCAAAAATGAATGAAAATCGACCAAATTTTTTGCTTTGAGTGGGCTCACAAGTTGTTCGGGAAGGTCTAGGGAGCATGTACATAGGTCGCACGCCTATATTTTACGATTTTGATTTTTCCCGGCGCGAGGGTTAAGCGACGCTTCAAAGTGCGATTACGCAAAAATGAATGAAAATCGACCAAATTTTTTGCTTTGAGTGGGCTCACAAGTTGTTCGGGAAGGTCTAGGGAGCATGTACATAGGTCGCACGCCTATATTTTACGATTTTGATTTTTCCCGGCGCGAGGGTTAAGCGACGCTTCAAAGTGCGATTACGCAAAAATGAATGAAAATCGACCAAATTTTTTGCTTTGAGTGGGCTCACAAGTTGTTCGGGAAGGTCTAGGGAGCATGTACATAGGTCGCACGCCTATATTTTACGATTTTGATTTTTCCCGGCGCGAGGGTTAAGCGACGCTTCAAAGTGCGATTACGCAAAAATGAATGAAAATCGACCAAATTTTTTGCTTTGAGTGGGCTCACAAGTTGTTCGGGAAGGTCTAGGGAGCATGTACATAGGTCGCACGCCTATATTTTACGATTTTGATTTTTCCCGGCGCGAGGGTTAAGCGACGCTTCAAAGTGCGATTACGCAAAAATGAATGAAAATCGACCAAATTTTTTGCTTTGAGTGGGCTCACAAGTTGTTCGGGAAGGTCTAGGGAGCATGTACATAGGTCGCACGCCTATATTTTACGATTTTGATTTTTCCCGGCGCGAGGGTTAAGCGACGCTTCAAAGTGCGATTACGCAAAAATGAATGAAAATCGACCAAATTTTTTGCTTTGAGTGGGCTCACAAGTTGTTCGGGAAGGTCTAGGGAGCATGTACATAGGTCGCACGCCTATATTTTACGATTTTGATTTTTCCCGGCGCGAGGGTTAAGCGACGCTTCAAAGTGCGATTACGCAAAAATGAATGAAAATCGACCAAATTTTTTGCTTTGAGTGGGCTCACAAGTTGTTCGGGAAGGTCTAGGGAGCATGTACATAGGTCGCACGCCTATATTTTACGATTTTGATTTTTCCCGGCGCGAGGGTTAAGCGACGCTTCAAAGTGCGATTACGCAAAAATGAATGAAAATCGACCAAATTTTTTGCTTTGAGTGGGCTCACAAGTTGTTCGGGAAGGTCTAGGGAGCATGTACATAGGTCGCACGCCTATATTTTACGATTTTGATTTTTCCCGGCGCGAGGGTTAAGCGACGCTTCAAAGTGCGATTACGCAAAAATGAATGAAAATCGACCAAATTTTTTGCTTTGAGTGGGCTCACAAGTTGTTCGGGAAGGTCTAGGGAGCATGTACATAGGTCGCACGCCTATATTTTACGATTTTGATTTTTCCCGGCGCGAGGGTTAAGCGACGCTTCAAAGTGCGATTACGCAAAAATGAATGAAAATCGACCAAATTTTTTGCTTTGAGTGGGCTCACAAGTTGTTCGGGAAGGTCTAGGGAGCATGTACATAGGTCGCACGCCTATATTTTACGATTTTGATTTTTCCCGGCGCGAGGGTTAAGCGACGCTTCAAAGTGCGATTACGCAAAAATGAATGAAAATCGACCAAATTTTTTGCTTTGAGTGGGCTCACAAGTTGTTCGGGAAGGTCTAGGGAGCATGTACATAGGTCGCACGCCTATATTTTACGATTTTGATTTTTCCCGGCGCGAGGGTTAAGCGACGCTTCAAAGTGCGATTACGCAAAAATGAATGAAAATCGACCAAATTTTTTGCTTTGAGTGGGCTCACAAGTTGTTCGGGAAGGTCTAGGGAGCATGTACATAGGTCGCACGCCTATATTTTACGATTTTGATTTTTCCCGGCGCGAGGGTTAAGCGACGCTTCAAAGTGCGATTACGCAAAAATGAATGAAAATCGACCAAATTTTTTGCTTTGAGTGGGCTCACAAGTTGTTCGGGAAGGTCTAGGGAGCATGTACATAGGTCGCACGCCTATATTTTACGATTTTGATTTTTCCCGGCGCGAGGGTTAAGCGACGCTTCAAAGTGCGATTACGCAAAAATGAATGAAAATCGACCAAATTTTTTGCTTTGAGTGGGCTCACAAGTTGTTCGGGAAGGTCTAGGGAGCATGTACATAGGTCGCACGCCTATATTTTACGATTTTGATTTTTCCCGGCGCGAGGGTTAAGCGACGCTTCAAAGTGCGATTACGCAAAAATGAATGAAAATCGACCAAATTTTTTGCTTTGAGTGGGCTCACAAGTTGTTCGGGAAGGTCTAGGGAGCATGTACATAGGTCGCACGCCTATATTTTACGATTTTGATTTTTCCCGGCGCGAGGGTTAAGCGACGCTTCAAAGTGCGATTACGCAAAAATGAATGAAAATCGACCAAATTTTTTGCTTTGAGTGGGCTCACAAGTTGTTCGGGAAGGTCTAGGGAGCATGTACATAGGTCGCACGCCTATATTTTACGATTTTGATTTTTCCCGGCGCGAGGGTTAAGCGACGCTTCAAAGTGCGATTACGCAAAAATGAATGAAAATCGACCAAATTTTTTGCTTTGAGTGGGCTCACAAGTTGTTCGGGAAGGTCTAGGGAGCATGTACATAGGTCGCACGCCTATATTTTACGATTTTGATTTTTCCCGGCGCGAGGTTAAGCGACGCTTCAAAGTGCGATTACGCAAAAATGAATGAAAATCGACCAAATTTTTTGCTTTGAGTGGGCTCACAAGTTGTTCGGGAAGGTCTAGGGAGCATGTACATAGGTCGCACGCCTATATTTATACGATTTTGATTTTTCCCGGCGCGAGGGTTAAGCGACGCTTCAAAGTGCGATTACGCAAAAATGAATGAAAATCGACCAAATTTTTTGCTTTGAGTGGGCTCACAAGTTGTTCGGGAAGGTCTAGGGAGCATGTACATAGGTCGCACGCCTATATTTTACGATTTTGATTTTTCCCGGCGCGAGGGTTAAGCGACGCTTCAAAGTGCGATTACGCAAAAATGAATGAAAATCGACCAAATTTTTTGCTTTGAGTGGGCTCACAAGTTGTTCGGGAAGGTCTAGGGAGCATGTACATAGGTCGCACGCCTATATTTTACGATTTTGATTTTTCCCGGCGCGAGGGTTAAGCGACGCTTCAAAGTGCGATTACGCAAAAATGAATGAAAATCGACCAAATTTTTTGCTTTGAGTGGGCTCACAAGTTGTTCGGGAAGGTCTAGGGAGCATGTACATAGGTCGCACGCCTATATTTTACGATTTTGATTTTTCCCGGCGCGAGGGTTAAGCGACGCTTCAAAGTGCGATTACGCAAAAATGAATGAAAATCGACCAAATTTTTTGCTTTGAGTGGGCTCACAAGTTGTTCGGGAAGGTCTAGGGAGCATGTACATAGGTCGCACGCCTATATTTTACGATTTTGATTTTTCCCGGCGCGAGGGTTAAGCGACGCTTCAAAGTGCGATTACGCAAAAATGAATGAAAATCGACCAAATTTTTTGCTTTGAGTGGGCTCACAAGTTGTTCGGGAAGGTCTAGGGAGCATGTACATAGGTCGCACGCCTATATTTTACGATTTTGATTTTTCCCGGCGCGAGGGTTAAGCGACGCTTCAAAGTGCGATTACGCAAAAATGAATGAAAATCGACCAAATTTTTTGCTTTGAGTGGGCTCACAAGTTGTTCGGGAAGGTCTAGGGAGCATGTACATAGGTCGCACGCCTATATTTTACGATTTTGATTTTTCCCGGCGCGAGGGTTAAGCGACGCTTCAAAGTGCGATTACGCAAAAATGAATGAAAATCGACCAAATTTTTTGCTTTGAGTGGGCTCACAAGTTGTTCGGGAAGGTCTAGGGAGCATGTACATAGGTCGCACGCCTATATTTTACGATTTTGATTTTTCCCGGCGCGAGGGTTAAGCGACGCTTCAAAGTGCGATTACGCAAAAATGAATGAAAATCGACCAAATTTTTTGCTTTGAGTGGGCTCACAAGTTGTTCGGGAAGGTCTAGGGAGCATGTACATAGGTCGCACGCCTATATTTTACGATTTTGATTTTTCCCGGCGCGAGGGTTAAGCGACGCTTCAAAGTGCGATTACGCAAAAATGAATGAAAATCGACCAAATTTTTTGCTTTGAGTGGGCTCACAAGTTGTTCGGGAAGGTCTAGGGAGCATGTACATAGGTCGCACGCCTATATTTTACGATTTTGATTTTTCCCGGCGCGAGGGTTAAGCGACGCTTCAAAGTGCGATTACGCAAAAATGAATGAAAATCGACCAAATTTTTTGCTTTGAGTGGGCTCACAAGTTGTTCGGGAAGGTCTAGGGAGCATGTACATAGGTCGCACGCCTATATTTTACGATTTTGATTTTTCCCGGCGCGAGGGTTAAGCGACGCTTCAAAGTGCGATTACGCAAAAATGAATGAAAATCGACCAAATTTTTTGCTTTGAGTGGGCTCACAAGTTGTTCGGGAAGGTCTAGGGAGCATGTACATAGGTCGCACGCCTATATTTTACGATTTTGATTTTTCCCGGCGCGAGGGTTAAGCGACGCTTCAAAGTGCGATTACGCAAAAATGAATGAAAATCGACCAAATTTTTTGCTTTGAGTGGGCTCACAAGTTGTTCGGGAAGGTCTAGGGAGCATGTACATAGGTCGCACGCCTATATTTTACGATTTTGATTTTTCCCGGCGCGAGGGTTAAGCGACGCTTCAAAGTGCGATTACGCAAAAATGAATGAAAATCGACCAAATTTTTTGCTTTGAGTGGGCTCACAAGTTGTTCGGGAAGGTCTAGGGAGCATGTACATAGGTCGCACGCCTATATTTTACGATTTTGATTTTTCCCGGCGCGAGGGTTAAGCGACGCTTCAAAGTGCGATTACGCAAAAATGAATGAAAATCGACCAAATTTTTTGCTTTGAGTGGGCTCACAAGTTGTTCGGGAAGGTCTAGGGAGCATGTACATAGGTCGCACGCCTATATTTTACGATTTTGATTTTTCCCGGCGCGAGGGTTAAGCGACGCTTCAAAGTGCGATTACGCAAAAATGAATGAAAATCGACCAAATTTTTTGCTTTGAGTGGGCTCACAAGTTGTTCGGGAAGGTCTAGGGAGCATGTACATAGGTCGCACGCCTATATTTTACGATTTTGATTTTTCCCGGCGCGAGGGTTAAGCGACGCTTCAAAGTGCGATTACGCAAAAATGAATGAAAATCGACCAAATTTTTTGCTTTGAGTGGGCTCACAAGTTGTTCGGGAAGGTCTAGGGAGCATGTACATAGGTCGCACGCCTATATTTTACGATTTTGATTTTTCCCGGCGCGAGGGTTAAGCGACGCTTCAAAGTGCGATTACGCAAAAATGAATGAAAATCGACCAAATTTTTTGCTTTGAGTGGGCTCACAAGTTGTTCGGGAAGGTCTAGGGAGCATGTACATAGGTCGCACGCCTATATTTTACGATTTTGATTTTTCCCGGCGCGAGGGTTAAGCGACGCTTCAAAGTGCGATTACGCAAAAATGAATGAAAATCGACCAAATTTTTTGCTTTG
The DNA here is from genome assembly GCA_921293015.1 of Phorcus lineatus. Taxonomy (NCBI): domain Eukaryota; kingdom Metazoa; phylum Mollusca; class Gastropoda; order Trochida; family Trochidae; genus Phorcus; species Phorcus lineatus. The sequence goes on from OV121087.1 coordinate 52,024,807, forward strand.
AGTGGGCTCACAAGTTGTTCGGGAAGGTCTAGGGAGCATGTACATAGGTCGCACGCCTATATTTTACGATTTTGATTTTTCCCGGCGCGAGGGTTAAGCGACGCTTCAAAGTGCGATTACGCAAAAATGAATGAAAATCGACCAAATTTTTTGCTTTGAGTGGGCTCACAAGTTGTTCGGGAAGGTCTAGGGAGCATGTACATAGGTCGCACGCCTATATTTTACGATTTTGATTTTTCCCGGCGCGAGGGTTAAGCGACGCTTCAAAGTGCGATTACGCAAAAATGAATGAAAATCGACCAAATTTTTTGCTTTGAGTGGGCTCACAAGTTGTTCGGGAAGGTCTAGGGAGCATGTACATAGGTCGCACGCCTATATTTTACGATTTTGATTTTTCCCGGCGCGAGGGTTAAGCGACGCTTCAAAGTGCGATTACGCAAAAATGAATGAAAATCGACCAAATTTTTTGCTTTGAGTGGGCTCACAAGTTGTTCGGGAAGGTCTAGGGAGCATGTACATAGGTCGCACGCCTATATTTTACGATTTTGATTTTTCCCGGCGCGAGGGTTAAGCGACGCTTCAAAGTGCGATTACGCAAAAATGAATGAAAATCGACCAAATTTTTTGCTTTGAGTGGGCTCACAAGTTGTTCGGGAAGGTCTAGGGAGCATGTACATAGGTCGCACGCCTATATTTTACGATTTTGATTTTTCCCGGCGCGAGGGTTAAGCGACGCTTCAAAGTGCGATTACGCAAAAATGAATGAAAATCGACCAAATTTTTTGCTTTGAGTGGGCTCACAAGTTGTTCGGGAAGGTCTAGGGAGCATGTACATAGGTCGCACGCCTATATTTTACGATTTTGATTTTTCCCGGCGCGAGGGTTAAGCGACGCTTCAAAGTGCGATTACGCAAAAATGAATGAAAATCGACCAAATTTTTTGCTTTGAGTGGGCTCACAAGTTGTTCGGGAAGGTCTAGGGAGCATGTACATAGGTCGCACGCCTATATTTTACGATTTTGATTTTTCCCGGCGCGAGGGTTAAGCGACGCTTCAAAGTGCGATTACGCAAAAATGAATGAAAATCGACCAAATTTTTTGCTTTGAGTGGGCTCACAAGTTGTTCGGGAAGGTCTAGGGAGCATGTACATAGGTCGCACGCCTATATTTTACGATTTTGATTTTTCCCGGCGCGAGGGTTAAGCGACGCTTCAAAGTGCGATTACGCAAAAATGAATGAAAATCGACCAAATTTTTTGCTTTGAGTGGGCTCACAAGTTGTTCGGGAAGGTCTAGGGAGCATGTACATAGGTCGCACGCCTATATTTTACGATTTTGATTTTTCCCGGCGCGAGGGTTAAGCGACGCTTCAAAGTGCGATTACGCAAAAATGAATGAAAATCGACCAAATTTTTTGCTTTGAGTGGGCTCACAAGTTGTTCGGGAAGGTCTAGGGAGCATGTACATAGGTCGCACGCCTATATTTTACGATTTTGATTTTTCCCGGCGCGAGGGTTAAGCGACGCTTCAAAGTGCGATTACGCAAAAATGAATGAAAATCGACCAAATTTTTTGCTTTGAGTGGGCTCACAAGTTGTTCGGGAAGGTCTAGGGAGCATGTACATAGGTCGCACGCCTATATTTTACGATTTTGATTTTTCCCGGCGCGAGGGTTAAGCGACGCTTCAAAGTGCGATTACGCAAAAATGAATGAAAATCGACCAAATTTTTTGCTTTGAGTGGGCTCACAAGTTGTTCGGGAAGGTCTAGGGAGCATGTACATAGGTCGCACGCCTATATTTTACGATTTTGATTTTTCCCGGCGCGAGGGTTAAGCGACGCTTCAAAGTGCGATTACGCAAAAATGAATGAAAATCGACCAAATTTTTTGCTTTGAGTGGGCTCACAAGTTGTTCGGGAAGGTCTAGGGAGCATGTACATAGGTCGCACGCCTATATTTTACGATTTTGATTTTTCCCGGCGCGAGGGTTAAGCGACGCTTCAAAGTGCGATTACGCAAAAATGAATGAAAATCGACCAAATTTTTTGCTTTGAGTGGGCTCACAAGTTGTTCGGGAAGGTCTAGGGAGCATGTACATAGGTCGCACGCCTATATTTTACGATTTTGATTTTTCCCGGCGCGAGGGTTAAGCGACGCTTCAAAGTGCGATTACGCAAAAATGAATGAAAATCGACCAAATTTTTTGCTTTGAGTGGGCTCACAAGTTGTTCGGGAAGGTCTAGGGAGCATGTACATAGGTCGCACGCCTATATTTTACGATTTTGATTTTTCCCGGCGCGAGGGTTAAGCGACGCTTCAAAGTGCGATTACGCAAAAATGAATGAAAATCGACCAAATTTTTTGCTTTGAGTGGGCTCACAAGTTGTTCGGGAAGGTCTAGGGAGCATGTACATAGGTCGCACGCCTATATTTTACGATTTTGATTTTTCCCGGCGCGAGGGTTAAGCGACGCTTCAAAGTGCGATTACGCAAAAATGAATGAAAATCGACCAAATTTTTTGCTTTGAGTGGGCTCACAAGTTGTTCGGGAAGGTCTAGGGAGCATGTACATAGGTCGCACGCCTATATTTTACGATTTTGATTTTTCCCGGCGCGAGGGTTAAGCGACGCTTCAAAGTGCGATTACGCAAAAATGAATGAAAATCGACCAAATTTTTTGCTTTGAGTGGGCTCACAAGTTGTTCGGGAAGGTCTAGGGAGCATGTACATAGGTCGCACGCCTATATTTTACGATTTTGATTTTTCCCGGCGCGAGGGTTAAGCGACGCTTCAAAGTGCGATTACGCAAAAATGAATGAAAATCGACCAAATTTTTTGCTTTGAGTGGGCTCACAAGTTGTTCGGGAAGGTCTAGGGAGCATGTACATAGGTCGCACGCCTATATTTTACGATTTTGATTTTTCCCGGCGCGAGGGTTAAGCGACGCTTCAAAGTGCGATTACGCAAAAATGAATGAAAATCGACCAAATTTTTTGCTTTGAGTGGGCTCACAAGTTGTTCGGGAAGGTCTAGGGAGCATGTACATAGGTCGCACGCCTATATTTTACGATTTTGATTTTTCCCGGCGCGAGGGTTAAGCGACGCTTCAAAGTGCGATTACGCAAAAATGAATGAAAATCGACCAAATTTTTTGCTTTGAGTGGGCTCACAAGTTGTTCGGGAAGGTCTAGGGAGCATGTACATAGGTCGCACGCCTATATTTTACGATTTTGATTTTTCCCGGCGCGAGGGTTAAGCGACGCTTCAAAGTGCGATTACGCAAAAATGAATGAAAATCGACCAAATTTTTTGCTTTGAGTGGGCTCACAAGTTGTTCGGGAAGGTCTAGGGAGCATGTACATAGGTCGCACGCCTATATTTTACGATTTTGATTTTTCCCGGCGCGAGGGTTAAGCGACGCTTCAAAGTGCGATTACGCAAAAATGAATGAAAATCGACCAAATTTTTTGCTTTGAGTGGGCTCACAAGTTGTTCGGGAAGGTCTAGGGAGCATGTACATAGGTCGCACGCCTATATTTTACGATTTTGATTTTTCCCGGCGCGAGGGTTAAGCGACGCTTCAAAGTGCGATTACGCAAAAATGAATGAAAATCGACCAAATTTTTGCTTTGAGTGGGCTCACAAGTTGTTCGGGAAGGTCTAGGGAGCATGTACATAGGTCGCACGCCTATATTTTACGATTTTGATTTTTCCCGGCGCGAGGGTTAAGCGACGCTTCAAAGTGCGATTACGCAAAAATGAATGAAAATCGACCAAATTTTTTGCTTTGAGTGGGCTCACAAGTTGTTCGGGAAGGTCTAGGGAGCATGTACATAGGTCGCACGCCTATATTTTACGATTTTGATTTTTCCCGGCGCGAGGGTTAAGCGACGCTTCAAAGTGCGATTACGCAAAAATGAATGAAAATCGACCAAATTTTTTGCTTTGAGTGGGCTCACAAGTTGTTCGGGAAGGTCTAGGGAGCATGTACATAGGTCGCACGCCTATATTTTACGATTTTGATTTTTCCCGGCGCGAGGGTTAAGCGACGCTTCAAAGTGCGATTACGCAAAAATGAATGAAAATCGACCAAATTTTTTGCTTTGAGTGGGCTCACAAGTTGTTCGGGAAGGTCTAGGGAGCATGTACATAGGTCGCACGCCTATATTTTACGATTTTGATTTTTCCCGGCGCGAGGGTTGCGATTACGCAAAAATGAATGAAAATCGACCAAATTTTTTGCTTTGAGTGGGGCTCACAAGTTGTTCGGGAAGGTCTAGGGAGCATGTACATAGGTCGCACGCCTATATTTTACGATTTTGAATTTTTCCCCGGCGCGAGGGTTAAGCGACGCTTCAAAGTGCGATTACGCAAAAATGAATGAAAATCGACCAAATTTTTTGCTTTGAGTGGGCTCACAAGTTGTTCGGGAAGGTCTAGGGAGCATGTACATAGGTCGCACGCCTATATTTTACGATTTTGATTTTTCCCGGCGCGAGGGTTTAAGCGACGCTTCAAAGTGCGATTACGCAAAAATGAATGAAAATCGACCAAATTTTTTGCTTTGAGTGGGCTCACAAGTTGTTCGGGAAGGTCTTGGGAGCATGTACATAGGTCGCACGCCTATATTTTACGATTTTGATTTTTCCCGGCGCGAGGGTTAAGCGACGCTTCAAAGTGCGATTACGCAAAAATGAATGAAAATCGACCAAATTTTTTGCTTTGAGTGGGCTCACAAGTTGTTCGGGAAGGTCTAGGGAGCATGTACATAGGTCGCACGCCTATATTTTACGATTTTGATTTTTCCCGGCGCGAGGGTTAAGCGACGCTTCAAAGTGCGATTACGCAAAAATGAATGAAAATCGACCAAATTTTTTGCTTTGAGTGGGCTCACAAGTTGTTCGGGAAGGTCTAGGGAGCATGTACATAGGTCGCACGCCTATATTTTACGATTTTGATTTTTCCCGGCGCGAGGGTTAAGCGACGCTTCAAAGTGCGATTACGCAAAAATGAATGAAAATCGACCAAATTTTTTGCTTTGAGTGGGCTCACAAGTTGTTCGGGAAGGTCTAGGGAGCATGTACATAGGTCGCACGCCTATATTTTACGATTTTGATTTTTCCCGGCGCGAGGGTTAAGCGACGCTTCAAAGTGCGATTACGCAAAAATGAATGAAAATCGACCAAATTTTTTGCTTTGAGTGGGCTCACAAGTTGTTCGGGAAGGTCTAGGGAGCATGTACATAGGTCGCACGCCTATATTTTACGATTTTGATTTTTCCCGGCGCGAGGGTTAAGCGACGCTTCAAAGTGCGATTACGCAAAAATGAATGAAAATCGACCAAATTTTTTGCTTTGAGTGGGCTCACAAGTTGTTCGGGAAGGTCTAGGGAGCATGTACATAGGTCGCACGCCTATATTTTACGATTTTGATTTTTCCCGGCGCGAGGGTTTAAGCGACGCTTCAAAGTGCGATTACGCAAAAATGAATGAAAATCGACCAAATTTTTTGCTTTGAGTGGGCTCACAAGTTGTTCGGGAAGGTCTAGGGAGCATGTACATAGGTCGCACGCCTATATTTTACGATTTTGATTTTTCCCGGCGCGAGGGTTAAGCGACGCTTCAAAGTGCGATTACGCAAAAATGAATGAAAATCGACCAAATTTTTTGCTTTGAGTGGGCTCACAAGTTGTTCGGGAAGGTCTAGGGAGCATGTACATAGGTCGCACGCCTATATTTTACGATTTTGATTTTTCCCGGCGCGAGGGTTTAAGCGACGCTTCAAAGTGCGATTACGCAAAAATGAATGAAAATCGACCAAATTTTTTGCTTTGAGTGGGCTCACAAGTTGTTCGGGAAGGTCTAGGGAGCATGTACATAGGTCGCACGCCTATATTTTACGATTTTGATTTTTCCCGGCGCGAGGGTTTAAGCGACGCTTCAAAGTGCGATTACGCAAAAATGAATGAAAATCGACCAAATTTTTTGCTTTGAGTGGGCTCACAAGTTGTTCGGGAAGGTCTAGGGAGCATGTACATAGGTCGCACGCCTATATTTTACGATTTTGATTTTTCCCGGCGCGAGGGTTAAGCGACGCTTCAAAGTGCGATTACGCAAAAAATGAATGAAAATCGACCAAATTTTTTGCTTTGAGTGGGCTCACAAGTTGTTCGGGAAGGTCTAGGGAGCATGTACATAGGTCGCACGCCTATATTTTACGATTTTGATTTTTCCCGGCGCGAGGGTTAAGCGACGCTTCAAAGTGCGATTACGCAAAAATGAATGAAAATCGACCAAATTTTTTGCTTTGAGTGGGCTCACAAGTTGTTCGGGAAGGTCTAGGGAGCATGTACATAGGTCGCACGCCTATATTTTACGATTTTGATTTTTCCCGGCGCGAGGGTTAAGCGACGCTTCAAAGTGCGATTACGCAAAAATGAATGAAAATCGACCAAATTTTTTGCTTTGAGTGGGCTCACAAGTTGTTCGGGAAGGTCTAGGGAGCATGTACATAGGTCGCACGCCTATATTTTACGATTTTGATTTTTCCCGGCGCGAGGGTTAAGCGACGCTTCAAAGTGCGATTACGCAAAAATGAATGAAAATCGACCAAATTTTTTGCTTTGAGTGGGCTCACAAGTTGTTCGGGAAGGTCTAGGGAGCATGTACATAGGTCGCACGCCTATATTTTACGATTTTGATTTTTCCCGGCGCGAGGGTTAAGCGACGCTTCAAAGTGCGATTACGCAAAAAATGAATGAAAATCGACCAAATTTTTTGCTTTGAGTGGGCTCACAAGTTGTTCGGGAAGGTCTAGGGAGCATGTACATAGGTCGCACGCCTATATTTTACGATTTTGATTTTTCCCGGCGCGAGGGTTAAGCGACGCTTCAAAGTGCGATTACGCAAAAATGAATGAAAATCGACCAAATTTTTTGCTTTGAGTGGGCTCACAAGTTGTTCGGGAAGGTCTAGGGAGCATGTACATAGGTCGCACGCCTATATTTTACGATTTTGATTTTTTCCCGGCGCGAGGGTTTAAGCGACGCTTCAAAAGTGCGATTACGCAAAAATGAATGAAAATCGACCAAATTTTTTGCTTTGAGTGGGCTCACAAGTTGTTCGGGAAGGTCTAGGGAGCATGTACATAGGTCGCACGCCTATATTTTACGATTTTGATTTTTCCCGGCGCGAGGGTTAAGCGACGCTTCAAAGTGCGGATTACGCAAAAATGAATGAAAATCGACCAAATTTTTTGCTTTGAGTGGGCTCACAAGTTGTTCGGGAAGGTCTAGGGAGCATGTACATAGGTCGCACGCCTATATTTTACGATTTTGATTTTTCCCGGCGCGAGGGTTAAGCGACGCTTCAAAGTGCGATTACGCAAAAATGAATGAAAATCGACCAAATTTTTTGCTTTGAGTGGGCTCACAAGTTGTTCGGGAAGGTCTAGGGAGCATGTACATAGGTCGCACGCCTATATTTTACGATTTTGATTTTTCCCGGCGCGAGGGTTTAAGCGACGCTTCAAAGTGCGATTACGCAAAAATGAATGAAAATCGACCAAATTTTTTGCTTTGAGTGGGCTCACAAGTTGTTCGGGAAGGTCTAGGGAGCATGTACATAGGTCGCACGCCTATATTTTACGATTTTGATTTTTCCCGGCGCGAGGGTTTAAGCGACGCTTCAAAGTGCGATTACGCAAAAATGAATGAAAATCGACCAAATTTTTTGCTTTGAGTGGGCTCACAAGTTGTTCGGGAAGAGTCTAGGGAGCATGTACATAGGTCGCACGCCTATATTTTACGATTTTGATTTTTCCCGGCGCGAGGGTTAAGCGACGCTTCAAAGTGCGATTACGCAAAAATGAATGAAAATCGACCAAATTTTTTGCTTTGAGTGGGCTCACAAGTTGTTCGGGAAGGTCTAGGGAGCATGTACATAGGTCGCACGCCTATATTTTACGATTTTGATTTTTCCCGGCGCGAGGGTTAAGCGACGCTTCAAAGTGCGATTACGCAAAAATGAATGAAAATCGACCAAATTTTTTGCTTTGAGTGGGCTCACAAGTTGTTCGGGAAGGTCTAGGGAGCATGTACATAGGTCGCACGCCTATATTTTACGATTTTGATTTTTCCCGGCGCGAGGGTTAAGCGACGCTTCAAAGTGCGATTACGCAAAAATGAATGAAAATCGACCAAATTTTTTGCTTTGAGTGGGCTCACAAGTTGTTCGGGAAGGTCTAGGGAGCATGTACATAGGTCGCACGCCTATATTTTACGATTTTGATTTTTCCCGGCGCGAGGGTTAAGCGACGCTTCAAAGTGCGATTACGCAAAAATGAATGAAAATCGACCAAATTTTTTGCTTTGAGTGGGCTCACAAGTTGTTCGGGAAGGTCTAGGGAGCATGTACATAGGTCGCACGCCTATATTTTACGATTTTGATTTTTCCCGGCGCGAGGGTTAAGCGACGCTTCAAAGTGCGATTACGCAAAAATGAATGAAAATCGACCAAATTTTTTGCTTTGAGTGGGCTCACAAGTTGTTCGGGAAGGTCTAGGGAGCATGTACATAGGTCGCACGCCTATATTTTACGATTTTGATTTTTCCCGGCGCGAGGGTTAAGCGACGCTTCAAAGTGCGATTACGCAAAAATGAATGAAAATCGACCAAATTTTTTGCTTTGAGTGGGCTCACAAGTTGTTCGGGAAGGTCTAGGGAGCATGTACATAGGTCGCACGCCTATATTTTACGATTTTGATTTTTCCCGGCGCGAGGGTTAAGCGACGCTTCAAAGTGCGATTACGCAAAAATGAATGAAAATCGACCAAATTTTTTGCTTTGAGTGGGCTCACAAGTTGTTCGGGAAGGTCTAGGGAGCATGTACATAGGTCGCACGCCTATATTTTACGATTTTGATTTTTCCCGGCGCGAGGGTTTAAGCGACGCTTCAAAGTGCGATTACGCAAAAATGAATGAAAATCGACCAAATTTTTTGCTTTGAGTGGGCTCACAAGTTGTTCGGGAAGGTCTAGGGAGCATGTACATAGGTCGCACGCCTATATTTTACGATTTTGATTTTTCCCGGCGCGAGGGTTAAGCGACGCTTCAAAGTGCGATTACGCAAAAATGAATGAAAATCGACCAAATTTTTTGCTTTGAGTGGGCTCACAAGTTGTTCGGGAAGGTCTAGGGAGCATGTACATAGGTCGCACGCCTATATTTTACGATTTTGATTTTTCCCGGCGCGAGGGTTAAGCGACGCTTCAAAGTGCGATTACGCAAAAATGAATGAAAATCGACCAAATTTTTTGCTTTGAGTGGGCTCACAAGTTGTTCGGGAAGGTCTAGGGAGCATGTACATAGGTCGCACGCCTATATTTTACGATTTTGATTTTTCCCGGCGCGAGGGTTAAGCGACGCTTCAAAGTGCGATTACGCAAAAATGAATGAAAATCGACCAAATTTTTTGCTTTGAGTGGGCTCACAAGTTGTTCGGGAAGGTCTAGGGAGCATGTACATAGGTCGCACGCCTATATTTTACGATTTTGATTTTTCCCGGCGCGAGGGTTAAGCGACGCTTCAAAGTGCGATTACGCAAAAATGAATGAAAATCGACCAAATTTTTTGCTTTGAGTGGGCTCACAAGTTGTTCGGGAAGGTCTAGGGAGCATGTACATAGGTCGCACGCCTATATTTTACGATTTTGATTTTTCCCGGCGCGAGGGTTAAGCGACGCTTCAAAGTGCGATTACGCAAAAATGAATGAAAATCGACCAAATTTTTTGCTTTGAGTGGGCTCACAAGTTGTTCGGGAAGGTCTAGGGAGCATGTACATAGGTCGCACGCCTATATTTTACGATTTTGATTTTTCCCGGCGCGAGGGTTAAGCGACGCTTCAAAGTGCGATTACGCAAAAATGAATGAAAATCGACCAAATTTTTTGCTTTGAGTGGGCTCACAAGTTGTTCGGGAAGGTCTAGGGAGCATGTACATAGGTCGCACGCCTATATTTTACGATTTTGATTTTTCCCGGCGCGAGGGTTAAGCGACGCTTCAAAGTGCGATTACGCAAAAATGAATGAAAATCGACCAAATTTTTTGCTTTGAGTGGGCTCACAAGTTGTTCGGGAAGGTCTAGGGAGCATGTACATAGGTCGCACGCCTATATTTTACGATTTTGATTTTTCCCGGCGCGAGGGTTAAGCGACGCTTCAAAGTGCGATTACGCAAAAATGAATGAAAATCGACCAAATTTTTTTGCTTTGAGTGGGCTCACAAGTTGTTCGGGAAGGTCTAGGGAGCATGTACATAGGTCGCACGCCTATATTTTACGATTTTGATTTTTCCCGGCGCGAGGGTTAAGCGACGCTTCAAAGTGCGATTACGCAAAAATGAATGAAAATCGACCAAATTTTTTGCTTTGAGTGGGCTCACAAGTTGTTCGGGAAGGTCTAGGGAGCATGTACATAGGTCGCACGCCTATATTTTACGATTTTGATTTTTCCCGGCGCGAGGGTTAAGCGACGCTTCAAAGTGCGATTACGCAAAAATGAATGAAAATCGACCAAATTTTTTGCTTTGAGTGGGCTCACAAGTTGTTCGGGAAGGTCTAGGGAGCATGTACATAGGTCGCACGCCTATATTTTACGATTTTGATTTTTCCCGGCGCGAGGGTTAAGCGACGCTTCAAAGTGCGATTACGCAAAAATGAATGAAAATCGACCAAATTTTTTGCTTTGAGTGGGCTCACAAGTTGTTCGGGAAGGTCTAGGGAGCATGTACATAGGTCGCACGCCTATATTTTACGATTTTGATTTTTCCCGGCGCGAGGGTTTAAGCGACGCTTCAAAGTGCGATTACGCAAAAATGAATGAAAATCGACCAAATTTTTTGCTTTGAGTGGGCTCACAAGTTGTTCGGGAAGGTCTAGGGAGCATGTACATAGGTCGCACGCCTATATTTTACGATTTTTGATTTTTCCCGGCGCGAGGGTTAAGCGACGCTTCAAAGTGCGATTACGCAAAAATGAATGAAAATCGACCAAATTTTTTGCTTTGAGTGGGCTCACAAGTTGTTCGGGAAGGTCTAGGGAGCATGTACATAGGTCGCACGCCTATATTTTACGATTTTGATTTTTCCCGGCGCGAGGGTTAAGCGACGCTTCAAAGTGCGATTACGCAAAAATGAATGAAAATCGACCAAATTTTTTGCTTTGAGTGGGCTCACAAGTTGTTCGGGAAGGTCTAGGGAGCATGTACATAGGTCGCACGCCTATATTTTACGATTTTGATTTTTCCCGGCGCGAGGGTTAAGCGACGCTTCAAAGTGCGATTACGCAAAAATGAATGAAAATCGACCAAATTTTTTGCTTTGAGTGGGCTCACAAGTTGTTCGGGAAGGTCTAGGGAGCATGTACATAGGTCGCACGCCTATATTTTACGATTTTGATTTTTCCCGGGCGCGAGGGTTAAGCGACGCTTCAAAGTGCGATTACGCAAAAATGAATGAAAATCGACCAAATTTTTTGCTTTGAGTGGGCTCACAAGTTGTTCGGGAAGGTCTAGGGAGCATGTACATAGGTCGCACGCCTATATTTTACGATTTTGATTTTTCCCGGCGCGAGGGTTAAGCGACGCTTCAAAGTGCGATTACGCAAAAATGAATGAAAATCGACCAAATTTTTTGCTTTGAGTGGGCTCACAAGTTGTTCGGGAAGGTCTAGGGAGCATGTACATAGGTCGCACGCCTATATTTTTACGATTTTGATTTTTCCCGGCGCGAGGGTTAAGCGACGCTTCAAAGTGCGATTACGCAAAAATGAATGAAAATCGACCAAATTTTTTTGCTTTGAGTGGGCTCACAAGTTGTTCGGGAAGGTCTAGGGAGCATGTACATAGGTCGCACGCCTATATTTTACGATTTTGATTTTTCCCGGCGCGAGGGTTAAGCGACGCTTCAAAGTGCGATTACGCAAAAATGAATGAAAATCGACCAAATTTTTTGCTTTGAGTGGGCTCACAAGTTGTTCGGGAAGGTCTAGGGAGCATGTACATAGGTCGCACGCCTATATTTTACGATTTTGATTTTTCCCGGCGCGAGGGTTAAGCGACGCTTCAAAGTGCGATTACGCAAAAATGAATGAAAATCGACCAAATTTTTTGCTTTGAGTGGGCTCACAAGTTGTTCGGGAAGGTCTAGGGAGCATGTACATAGGTCGCACGCCTATATTTTACGATTTTGATTTTTCCCGGCGCGAGGGTTAAGCGACGCTTCAAAGTGCGATTACGCAAAAATGAATGAAAATCGACCAAATTTTTTGCTTTGAGTGGGCTCACAAGTTGTTCGGGAAGGTCTAGGGAGCATGTACATAGGTCGCACGCCTATATTTTACGATTTTGATTTTTCCCGGCGCGAGGGTTAAGCGACGCTTCAAAGTGCGATTACGCAAAAATGAATGAAAATCGACCAAATTTTTTGCTTTGAGTGGGCTCACAAGTTGTTCGGGAAGGTCTAGGGAGCATGTACATAGGTCGCACGCCCTATATTTTACGATTTTGATTTTTTCCCGGCGCGAGGGTTTAAGCGACGCTTCAAAGTGCGATTACGCAAAAATGAATGAAAATCGACCAAATTTTTTGCTTTGAGTGGGCTCACAAGTTGTTCGGGAAGGTCTAGGGAGCATGTACATAGGTCGCACGCCTATATTTTACGATTTTGATTTTTCCCGGCGCGAGGGTTAAGCGACGCTTCAAAGTGCGATTACGCAAAAATGAATGAAAATCGACCAAATTTTTTTGCTTTGAGTGGGCTCACAAGTTGTTCGGGAAGGTCTAGGGAGCATGTACATAGGTCGCACGCCTATATTTTACGATTTTGATTTTTCCCGGGCGCGAGGGTTAAGCGACGCTTCAAAGTGCGATTACGCAAAAATGAATGAAAATCGACCAAATTTTTTGCTTTGAGTGGGCTCACAAGTTGTTCGGGAAGGTCTAGGGAGCATGTACATAGGTCGCACGCCTATATTTTACGATTTTGATTTTTCCCGGCGCGAGGGTTAAGCGACGCTTCAAAGTGCGATTACGCAAAAATGAATGAAAATCGACCAAATTTTTTGCTTTGAGTGGGCTCACAAGTTGTTCGGGAAGGTCTAGGGAGCATGTACATAGGTCGCACGCCTATATTTTACGATTTTGATTTTTCCCGGCGCGAGGGTTAAGCGACGCTTCAAAGTGCGATTACGCAAAAATGAATGAAAATCGACCAAATTTTTTGCTTTGAGTGGGCTCACAAGTTGTTCGGGAAGGTCTAGGGAGCATGTACATAGGTCGCACGCCTATATTTTACGATTTTGATTTTTCCCGGCGCGAGGGTTAAGCGACGCTTCAAAGTGCGATTACGCAAAAAATGAATGAAAATCGACCAAATTTTTTGCTTTGAGTGGGCTCACAAGTTGTTCGGGAAGGTCTAGGGAGCATGTACATAGGTCGCACGCCTATATTTTACGATTTTGATTTTTCCCGGCGCGAGGGTTAAGCGACGCTTCAAAGTGCGATTACGCAAAAATGAATGAAAATCGACCAAATTTTTTGCTTTGAGTGGGCTCACAAGTTGTTCGGGAAGGTCTAGGGAGCATGTACATAGGTCGCACGCCTATATTTTACGATTTTGATTTTTTCCGGCGCGAGGGTTAAGCGACGCTTCAAAGTGCGATTACGCAAAAATGAATGAAAATCGACCAAATTTTTTGCTTTGAGTGGGCTCACAAGTTGTTCGGGAAGGTCTAGGGAGCATGTACATAGGTCGCACGCCTATATTTTACGATTTTGATTTTTCCCGGCGCGAGGGTTTAAGCGACGCTTCAAAGTGCGATTACGCAAAAATGAATGAAAATCGACCAAATTTTTTGCTTTGAGTGGGCTCACAAGTTGTTCGGGAAGGTCTAGGGAGCATGTACATAGGTCGCACGCCTATATTTTACGATTTTGATTTTTCCCGGCGCGAGGGTTAAGCGACGCTTCAAAGTGCGATTACGCAAAAATGAATGAAAATCGACCAAATTTTTTGCTTTTGAGTGGGCTCACAAGTTGTTCGGGAAGGTCTAGGGAGCATGTACATAGGTCGCACGCCTATATTTTACGATTTTGATTTTTCCCGGCGCGAGGGTTAAGCGACGCTTCAAAGTGCGATTACGCAAAAATGAATGAAAATCGACCAAATTTTTTGCTTTGAGTGGGCTCACAAGTTGTTCGGGGAAGGTCTAGGGAGCATGTACATAGGTCGCACGCCTATATTTTACGATTTTGATTTTTCCCGGCGCGAGGGTTAAGCGACGCTTCAAAGTGCGATTACGCAAAAATGAATGAAAATCGACCAAATTTTTTGCTTTGAGTGGGCTCACAAGTTGTTCGGGAAGGTCTAGGGAGCATGTACATAGGTCGCACGCCTATATTTTACGATTTTGATTTTTCCCGGCGCGAGGGTTAAGCGACGCTTCAAAGTGCGATTACGCAAAAATGAATGAAAATCGACCAAATTTTTTGCTTTGAGTGGGCTCACAAGTTGTTCGGGAAGGTCTAGGGAGCATGTACATAGGTCGCACGCCTATATTTTACGATTTTGATTTTTCCCGGCGCGAGGGTTAAGCGACGCTTCAAAGTGCGATTACGCAAAAATGAATGAAAATCGACCAAATTTTTTGCTTTGAGTGGGCTCACAAGTTGTTCGGGAAGGTCTAGGGAGCATGTACATAGGTCGCACGCCTATATTTTACGATTTTGATTTTTCCCGGCGCGAGGGTTAAGCGACGCTTCAAAGTGCGATTACGCAAAAATGAATGAAAATCGACCAAATTTTTTTGCTTTGAGTGGGCTCACAAGTTGTTCGGGAAGGTCTAGGGAGCATGTACATAGGTCGCACGCCTATATTTTACGATTTTGATTTTTTCCCGGCGCGAGGGTTAAGCGACGCTTCAAAGTGCGATTACGCAAAAATGAATGAAAATCGACCAAATTTTTTGCTTTGAGTGGGCTCACAAGTTGTTCGGGAAGGTCTAGGGAGCATGTACATAGGTCGCACGCCTATATTTTACGATTTTGATTTTTCCCGGCGCGAGGGTTAAGCGACGCTTCAAAGTGCGATTACGCAAAAATGAATGAAAATCGACCAAATTTTTTGCTTTGAGTGGGCTCACAAGTTGTTCGGGAAGGTCTAGGGAGCATGTACATAGGTCGCACGCCTATATTTTACGATTTTGATTTTTCCCGGCGCGAGGGTTAAGCGACGCTTCAAAGTGCGATTACGCAAAAATGAATGAAAATCGACCAAATTTTTTGCTTTGAGTGGGCTCACAAGTTGTTCGGGAAGGTCTAGGGAGCATGTACATAGGTCGCACGCCTATATTTTACGATTTTGATTTTTTCCCGGCGCGAGGGTTAAGCGACGCTTCAAAGTGCGATTACGCAAAAATGAATGAAAATCGACCAAATTTTTTGCTTTGAGTGGGCTCACAAGTTGTTCGGGAAGGTCTAGGGAGCATGTACATAGGTCGCACGCCTATATTTTACGATTTTGATTTTTCCCCGGCGCGAGGGTTAAGCGACGCTTCAAAGTGCGATTACGCAAAAATGAATGAAAATCGACCAAATTTTTTGCTTTGAGTGGGCTCACAAGTTGTTCGGGAAGGTCTAGGGAGCATGTACATAGGTCGCACGCCTATATTTTACGATTTTGATTTTTCCCGGCGCGAGGGTTTAAGCGACGCTTCAAAGTGCGATTACGCAAAAATGAATGAAAATCGACCAAATTTTTTGCTTTGAGTGGGCTCACAAGTTGTTCGGGAAGGTCTAGGGAGCATGTACATAGGTCGCACGCCTATATTTTACGATTTTGATTTTTTCCCGGCGCGAGGGTTTAAGCGACGCTTCAAAGTGCGATTACGCAAAAATGAATGAAAATCGACCAAATTTTTTGCTTTGAGTGGGCTCACAAGTTGTTCGGGAAGGTCTAGGGAGCATGTACATAGGTCGCACGCCTATATTTTACGATTTTGATTTTTCCCGGCGCGAGGGTTAAGCGACGCTTCAAAGTGCGATTACGCAAAAATGAATGAAAATCGACCAAATTTTTTGCTTTGAGTGGGGCTCACAAGTTGTTCGGGAAGGTCTAGGGAGCATGTACATAGGTCGCACGCCTATATTTTACGATTTTGATTTTTCCCGGCGCGAGGGTTAAGCGACGCTTCAAAGTGCGATTACGCAAAAATGAATGAAAATCGACCAAATTTTTTGCTTTGAGTGGGCTCACAAGTTGTTCGGGAAGGTCTAGGGAGCATGTACATAGGTCGCACGCCTATATTTTACGATTTTGATTTTTCCCGGCGCGAGGGTTAAGCGACGCTTCAAAGTGCGATTACGCAAAAATGAATGAAAATCGACCAAATTTTTTGCTTTGAGTGGGCTCACAAGTTGTTCGGGAAGGTCTAGGGAGCATGTACATAGGTCGCACGCCTATATTTTACGATTTTGATTTTTCCCGGCGCGAGGGTTAAGCGACGCTTCAAAGTGCGATTACGCAAAAATGAATGAAAATCGACCAAATTTTTTGCTTTGAGTGGGCTCACAAGTTGTTCGGGAAGGTCTAGGGAGCATGTACATAGGTCGCACGCCTATATTTTACGATTTTGATTTTTCCCGGCGCGAGGGTTAAGCGACGCTTCAAAGTGCGATTACGCAAAAATGAATGAAAATCGACCAAATTTTTTGCTTTGAGTGGGCTCACAAGTTGTTCGGGAAGGTCTAGGGAGCATGTACATAGGGTCGCACGGCCTATATTTTACGATTTTGATTTTTCCCGGCGCGAGGGTTAAGCGACGCTTCAAAGTGCGATTACGCAAAAATGAATGAAAATCGACCAAATTTTTTGCTTTGAGTGGGCTCACAAGTTGTTCGGGAAGGTCTAGGGAGCATGTACATAGGTCGCACGCCTATATTTTACGATTTTGATTTTTCCCGGCGCGAGGGTTAAGCGACGCTTCAAAAGTGCGATTACGCAAAAAATGAATGAAAATCGACCAAATTTTTTGCTTTGAGTGGGCTCACAAGTTGTTCGGGAAGGTCTAGGGAGCATGTACATAGGTCGCACGCCTATATTTTACGATTTTGATTTTTCCCGGCGCGAGGGTTAAGCGACGCTTCAAAGTGCGATTACGCAAAAATGAATGAAAATCGACCAAATTTTTTGCTTTGAGTGGGCTCACAAGTTGTTCGGGAAGGTCTAGGGAGCATGTACATAGGTCGCACGCCTATATTTTACGATTTTGATTTTTCCCGGCGCGAGGGGTTAAGCGACGCTTCAAAGTGCGATTACGCAAAAATGAATGAAAATCGACCAAATTTTTTGCTTTGAGTGGGCCTCACAAGTTGTTCGGGAAGGTCTAGGGGAGCATGTACATAGGTCGCACGCCTTTTTTTTACGATTTTGATTTTTCCCGGCGCGAGGGTTAAGCGACGCTTCAAAGTGCGATTACGCAAAAATGAATGAAAAATCGACCAAATTTTTTTGCTTTGAGTGGGCTCACAAGTTGTTCGGGAAGGTCTAGGGAGCATGTACATAGGTCGCACGCCTATATTTTACGATTTTTGATTTTTTCCCGGCGCGAGGGTTAAGCGACGCTTCAAAGTGCGATTACGCAAAAATGAATGAAAATCGACCAAATTTTTTGCTTTGAGTGGGCTCACAAGTTGTTCGGGAAGGTCTAGGGAGCATGTACATAGGTCGCACGCCTATATTTTACGATTTTGATTTTTCCCGGCGCGAGGGTTTAAGCGACGCTTCAAAGTGCGATTACGCAAAAATGAATGAAAATCGACCAAATTTTTTGCTTTGAGTGGGCTCACAAGTTGTTCGGGAAGG